>JAWNGG020000203.1:425000-456711 GCA_036937485.2 Tetragonisca angustula
ACGACGCACGCTCGCTTTTCCACGCGAAAATTTCATGCGCGTTGCGATTCATTGCAAGGTGAATGTTTCTAGTACGAAATGGAAAAGAAGCGAGCGAATAGGTATACGAAAGGTTGAAGTAATTCTTTTTTTTTTTTTTTAGTGATCGAATCGACTGACACCATCTTTTTAGCGATCGAGTGAAACAAGTCTGTCCGGAAATCGTCTACATTCTGAATGCCAATAAACGCCGAAGATCGTGACAAACTACGTATGAAAACTAATGCTTTTAAGTCTCTGTTTGGTGCTTGCGAGTACTCGAAAGCAACAATCGACATCAAAAACTGTTGTAACTACGTTTACCCTTGCTACCAAAAGTTCCCAGCTTCGAGCAAACAATCTCCAACTTTTCGAGTACCCGCAACAGTTCTTCTTTTCTTCAAAAGCACAAGATTGAAAGAAAAAATAAAAAAATAAAAAAAGAAGAAGAATCTCGACAAATTCTCGACTGAAAGTGAAATCGATCGACATCGATATTTCTGAATTTACGCTCCTGCGAAGGCAAACGCAAAGGTCAAAACTCAAAGGAAAACTGTACTGAAGCCACATATGTTTGCTACACATCCAAAGAAAAAAAAAAAAAAAAAAAAAGTTCCAATGCACACCAAAGGCCGCTAGACTAACAACGTAATAAAAATAAAAGTAAAATTAAAATAATAATAATAATAATAATAATAATAATAATAATAATAAAAATCAAGGGAGAGAAAGAAAGATTCGCTTTGGCCGCATGTTGAATCAACGACGTTCGTCAAGAAAGAGAAAGAAACGGCATTCTTTTCTTTTCATTTCTTTTCTTTTCTTTTCGTTTCAGTTTTATTTTTCTTTCTTTTTCTACAAGAAGCAGTTATTCTGTGCGAAACAAGCTACGGTAAAGGTATTGCGAAACGTTGAAAGACAACTAGATCCGTCGCGTGCTAGTTTCGATCTTTCAACTAGAGCACAGGTGGATCGATCATTAATTCGCGAGAATGACAAGTCTGATGTTTAAATTAATTAACGTAACGTTGGGTAATATGTTAACGCGTTCAACTCGCAGTGAATCTCATCTACAGAAAGCTATTTATTTATTTGAATTTTTATTTTCATCATTAATATTATTTTATATAATTAATACTATTATATATAATTATTTTCACATTATATAATTATATAACATTATTACAATATTATTAAAATAATACTATATAATATTATATATAATTATATAATATTATCACAATATTACTACAATAATAATATGAAATATTATATATAATTATATAATATTATCACAATATTACTAAAATAATACTATAAAATATTATATATAATTATATAATATTATTACAATATTATTAAAATAATACTATATAATATTATATATAGCTACATAATATTACAATATTATTAAAATATATAATATATGTATAATATATATAATTATATAATATTATTTTCATTATTAATTATTGGTCGATAGACCAATCTTATTACTATAACCTGGTCAGAGAAAATCCTCCAATTCGTATTTATTCTATTTAAAAAAAAAAAGAAAAAACACGCTTGTACCACTTGTAATAGAGCAAAAACTGTAGAATTTAGAATGTCGCGAGAATGAATTGAAATTACTGTCGCATTGAACGCGTTAATCTATACGCGCCGGTCAGAACGAATTGCTATCAATTGATGAACCGTGAAACTAATTCGCATCGATATAGAATCGAATTGAGAAAATTGCTCGAGAAAAACCAGATTAAAACCGAGCAGTCGGAATTAAATTGTTGCAAGTAGTTCGCGCAGACTGGCCGCACTTCCGGTTCGCGTCGGAAACTGGAAACTTAACCGCGCGACAGATAGCTCTGCCTCGTGCAACCGCGAGCAATCAGCATACAAGAGAGAGAGAGAGAGAGAGAGAGAGAGAGAGAGAGAAAGAGAGAGAGAGAAATATAAAAGGAGCTACGTGTTTAGATGTCCATTTGGCTCACTGTGAAAAAGCATTACAATACTAAATGTACGTTACACGATACAACGATGGCAGTGTGATTAATATTGATTACTTCGAATGAGCTGAAAGAAAGCTTTACGGCACCCATCACCCTGTAGAATGAAGAGGAAACAATCTGTGCGTAGATGCAGATCGTGTTTAACGCTCGAAACATCAACCAAACCTTTTCTTTTCTTTTTTTTAACCAACTAAAGTACAACACAGCAGTAAACAAAATGTCAAAGGTCAGTAATTTTCTAACATTCTATCACTGTTTCGTTTGGAAAGACAGTTCAAGAGGAATATTTCCCTTTCGTAGATTATTTCCCTAAAGGGATATGTAACTTTTTGTTTAACGAAAGTTTAACATGTTCTTGCGATTTTCTTGAAAACTTGAATCGCTATTTGTCTGACACGCGAACGAGAGAGATACATTTGCGTGGTTAATATTTGCGGTTAATACAATTTGGAGGAATGGACATTAGTTTTATGCGTGGAAATGATGTGACGCTTGATCGACGTTAACTGAAGGATCTCTGATCGTTTTACAAAACTATTGATCCTTCTTTTTTCTTTTTTTTTTTTTTTTTTTTTTTGCGACAATGATATTAGTCCAAGTGACACAGTTACACAAAGAGGCAAAAGTTGCATATCTTAGCCGTAATTTTGTAAATTGCTCATTGAGCGTAAAACTTGAGATAAGAACACGAACGTGCACTGTTGCAACACGATAGTAACAGTTGAATCTTCAACTGTGGTTCCTTACAATTTCGATGAGGAATTTAAAGAAACAAATGTTTTCCTTAAACGTGGACAAATGAACGATACACCAGGCTCGTTGCGGCCAACAATCACGTTCTAATTGATTAAACATTCTACGAATTAACTTTGGCGAAAGCATAGTTAGAACCGACTATGAAATGCCAATTTTCCTCTAAAAATCCACGTCTTGGCTGCTACTGTATCTTTAAACGCAGCGACAACGAAAAGAAACAAACAAATGAAATATACGAAAGAAAGAAAGTTGTAAAACTTTCTTGACAAGACTCGAGTAGAAATTGAAAAATCTGAAACAATTCGAATTAAAGAGAAAAAAGAAAAAAAAATGGACGTGGAGACTGCCCCGAGAAATACCAATAAATCAAAAAAAATATATATATATATATCTCATGATATGTTACGGCATATCGACGATCTATAACACAGAGATATGCACACGTAATCTATCCTTGCGTTGCAGCACGCATCATCTCTTCACGGCTACTAAAAAATGAAACAAGTAAATAATAAATATCCAAAGTGACGCATGCAGAAAAAGAGAGCGCTAAAATACCCCGTACAAGTTTTACGCTCAGTGCGTAGAGAAATAGAGAGAGATAGAGAGAAAGAGAGAGATAGACAGAGAAAAGGTACTCATATTAAACAATGTCGTGCACAATAAGTTCTGAAGCCAAGCGAAGAAGGGAAAGACATAGCATACAAAATCAATAAAAATGGAAAATAAACTGAGAGAGAAAAAAATGTATATATATATATTGGTATACGTAAAGAAAGAGATAAATAAATAAATAAATATATATGTGTGTGTGTGTATATATGTATATAATAAGTATATAAATGTATACGTAAAAGTATAATTGTCGGAAGGGTCTTACCCTGGAAGATGAGGGGACATTTCCGGCACTCCCAATGGCCCAGCTCTTGGCAGGGCCATCGCTAACCACAGCCTCACCTAGTTAGGACATTGTAACAGTAGGCGTTACCACCAGTTCTTCTCTCATTAGGAATAATGCGTTTTCATACAAGAAGCGGGCGTATTTGCGTTCGTGTATGTCCGGACACACTTCATTCAAGTGGGCACACACAGATTAGCTATTTATTGTTCTATACACGCACACGAGACACAACTTCGCGAAATGGGAAAAGAAACGTTTTTTTTTCTTTTTTTTTTTTTTTTTTTTTTGTTCTCTATAGTCGAAAGGGGGACATTATTGCATCGTTTGGAAGTTGGACGAAAGCTAGATACCGGTCGATGGATTCGCGTGCCGATTGGGGAAAGACAACTGGTGATAGAATCGGCGTTTATACTTTCGAACGTAAGCTCGCGATCAGATCTTTCAGAGAACGCGAGAAAACTCTCCGCGAGGGAACGGTTCACTGCTGCTGAATCGTTTCCTCGTCGAATTTCATCGACCCTATCTGGATAATATCTCTAACTTTGTAACACACTTTGTTCCCCTGGCGCATGGTGACAAATTATATTTATACAGAGGCACGAACTATATTTATACAGAGATGACACGAGGAACATTGTTATCGAATTTTCACAATATCGAGAATAAAGATATACAGAATCGAATGATTGACGTACAAAGCGAGACTTTATGCAGGATACCTGTAATACTTTTTCACAGTTTCCAGCACTTGCGACGCTATTTACAACGTTAGGTGTGTATATATAAATATATATATATACATGTATGTATAATAATTAAATATCCGTGAAATACTGTGCAGCGGAACGTGAAATTCAACGGAAGTACTCGTTTGTGAATCAAGCCAAGTAAATAATCGATCGGGAATTTCTCGCAAGAGAAAGAAATTCAGTGGAGACTGCTAATTTCTTTTCCATCTATTTTCTTTTTTTTTTTTTTCTTTCTTTTTCTTTTCTCAACCACTTCGCTGACCCTCGCGAGTGACACGCACGACATGTTCAAAAAAAATGGAAAGGACGGATCGATCTCCTCCTCTCGGTTGACGACGTACCTGCAGAAGACATTTCAAATGTCAGACCGAGTGCTTCCAAATCGTCCTGAGATACTTGACCAGAAAGGTTGTTCTGAATGTTGTTCGGTATCCTTTGCTGCTGCTGTTGCTGCGTTCGCGCGCCGACAATCGCTCTCAGTTCTTGCCTCACGAACTCCGAGGTACTGCTGGCGTTCCCTGTGACAAAACCAAACGAGATCCATCAGATCTTTCGAAACCTTGTATAGACACCAGTGATCCACGAGCCACGATCTTTTTTTTTTTTTTTATCTCTTTACACCGTTTGATCCTCCTCCTTCTTTTCCTCCCTTTGTTCTCCGATTTGAGTCAACAGTACGGTAATTGCATCTCGACTGAAGTGAAAAAAAAAGTTGAAGGTCCAGAAGGTACAGAATGATTTCATTGCAAAATACGGTATTTACAGCATAACATCGAATGAGTTGCTCATCCTGCGTTACTGTACATCGAATCGATATATCTCGGCCCAATTCGTTCGTGGCTTTCAAGCACAATGATGCTCTTGGCAGAGAAAGAGATAGTGAGAGAGAGAGAGAGAGAGAGAGAGAGAGAGAAATAATGATAAATAAAAGTGCTATGTCATGAGACGAAGCTTTGTTCGCTTAGTGGAACACACCGCGCAGGAAAGCTTTGATCTCCTCGTCTTCTTTTCTTTTTTTTTTTTTTTTTTTTTAAGTCAAACAGAGCTCCGGCAAACATTTAAACGTAAATTGTGCTCGACGATGCTTAGTAACACTGCGTTTAGTGACAATGATTAATCACAAGAAGCTCGATGCATTTGTAGTACATGAGAAAATGCGTCGTTGTTAGTAATATCCTCTTAGTTTCGTTATTCAGTTATTAAGACGTGTGTGTATGCACGAAACGCGGCTGTGGAAACCGCAGACTCGCGCCTCCTTTCGCACCGACGAACGTTTTCAGCAGAAATTGGAGAACGATTAATGTACTTTAATTGCCTCACGTGCAATTTCACAAGCATCGCACAAACGAACCTGCAGGTTTTGCGATGTTAAACGTTAAAGACCTGGGGAATCAATTCTCCGCGATTCTCGTCGTGAATGATCGAACAAAAAGAGAAATCGAACAGGAATGTATCGACAAAATGCAGAAAAAAAAACAATGTCGGACAAAGAATCGAAAAGAAACTGGAATCGTACGAGAGCAAAGAAAGGAAGTCGTCCGCATTGATCATGCTCCAACTGGTGAGGAACGAATGCTACGAAACGGTGGTGGAAAATAATTGGCACGGTGTGGAGAAAAATAATCGCAAATGACTCGAAGATCGACGGAGAGAGACGCAAGTCGAAGGGGAACGGTACAGCGTGATCGTAACAAGCATTCGAAAATTAAAAGTGTGAAATTAGGTTGAAAAATTGGGGACAACGATGAGCCTCGAGTCAGTATAAATTACACCGATATATGTGTGCGAAAACTATAATTTATTCAGAGAATGTTCTTCCACGCCGATGGACAAAATGATAAGATAACTCTTTCCATTAAAATTGGCAAACTAAAGAATCGAAGGAGAAGAAAAAGATTATTTCCACTGGGAATTGACGAAGAATGCGTTTAACTTAAATTTTCAATCGAAAAAAAATTTCTCGCATTTCAAACTACAAATGATACACTGATTCAGTATCGCGAATGGTGGCAAGCAATTCGCTTTTACACATAATCTGTGTTCTCCTTTTAATTTAACATCATTGATACAAAGAACTCTCACGAGATATGAAGATGGTAAATACATTTTTATTTGTTATAACACAAATTCCATATATATGGTGCAAGTGATAGTGACGCTAGTTTACGGTGGTCCGGAAGTGCCGGAGATAGTCACTAAATAGTGCATGTACATTCTGAAGCGGAAATGGGCAAAATTGGCCAATTTGAAGTGCAACTTTTGACGATTCCTCGATGCTTTTTCTTCCTTTTTTTTTTTTTTTTTTTTTATCATCAAATAAAACAGTATCAAACTGCCTAAACGTGTGTTCAAAGAGAAAAGAAGGAAAATTAAATTAAATACTGTTTCTACAGCAACAGGGAGGGCAAAAGAAAGATTCATTTGACGAAGATTGTCTGTTTTCATTTGAATCGAATATATTCAATGTCAAATCAAAGTCCGCGATTCTTGCAGCTAATTTCATCTAAAATCAAATTGGAATCAACTGTTGTCTGTCCTCTCACTATTCGTTCTTTCGTCATTTCAATGATCCTTCGTTATCTCGAGTTTTAAAATTTAAAATATCGTGACTTTGCCCGCTTCCGTTTCCGGGGTTCACCTTAAACGGTACGGTGATTCGAACGCATACGAGCCAGGTACAAAGAGAGGTACCTAAAAATATATGATACAAAGGGCAGTCTTTCCTACGTGACTTATCTACTATGTCATTACATATATAAGTACATCAGTGTCTACAATCACCATAGGAAAGTGTAGTCTCTAGTAACGCTAAGAAAAAAAAGAAGTAGAGTGCACAATCATGTTTGTATCGCTGGAATTAGTGTGAGAAAAGGGGGGAGGGGGTGGCGTGTCACGTAAATGGGGGGACATGTACTATGTTACACATCATGATTGTCGGAAAAAAAATGCTGATGAGTCGAATTTCACCCCAGAGACACGAGGCCGAGGTTTCGTCAAGTTTCTACAAAGTGTTTCAACAAACGAGAGGTTCTTGGTTTGGAAAGAGGTCTAACTATTCGGCGTCGTTTAGGAACACATTTTGCGGATTGTTATTCACAAAATGAAGAGGAGCCATCTAACGAGATGGGGTGGCGATCAGTTGATGTCAGTACAGTGTACAGTTAATGACGAGTTTCCTAATTATCTTGCAGAGAGTTCGAATATTCGTAGAGTAATCTTCTCTCAACGCAACGCAAGCGATTAAGTAGAAAATAAACTTTGAACTGATAATTGCGATTCGTGTCGAATCCAACGAATTTTCGCAAGCAACGTATATACACGCGTGTTTCGAACGAAACTGAGGAAAAAAGAAAAGAAAAGAAAAGAAAACAATCAGAACGTTTTTATCTGCAACTGAATGCAGGATACAACGTGAAAAAAGGATACGTTCTACGGATATAATTGCGACAATATAGCCGGCTCTCAAACTATGAACAGAAAAGCACCATGCAACATTTAACGCTGTTTCGACAGGATACGCCACTCTGGCGTTGATACAGATTGATCGTCGGCAAAGAGAATTACAATGACGACGACGATGATGGTTCGTTTCGCTGGTCACAGTTGAAAAAAGGCTCGAGAGAGTTGAGCAAGAGACGGCGATTGTGACTGAGAGCAAAGAGTTCCTTCGAGAATTTCGACGAGTGGGTGGTTCAAGCGTGACTCGATCGTTTCGATTGTTCTAATAATCGTTGATGAACAAGTAGGACGAGTAGAAACGCACGTGTGTGAATCTGAACTCGAACGCCGATCAAAATCCGCAAGGAGAACTCCACAGCGTTTTTATTAGCCACGCAGCAAGCACCACTTTCCCACATGAGACGTGAAAGAGATGTGACAGAGGTTGTCTGTGACAGGGACATACACTGAATGCACGAAAGAGAACGCTTCAGCTTGGATGATAATCGTCATTATATATTTACACTTGTTTACAGACAGGGTGGTACATCGATGGGTGGATGGTGAACGGAGAATGATGTGCGTTTTCCATGGGTCGAACGAAATGATATTATAAAAAAAAGAAGAGAAAAAAAAAGGAAAAAAAAAGAAAGAAAGAAAGAAAGAACAAAATATATGTCTCATGCCGTTGTCGAGCCGATATCTCCGTGATACGAGGTAATTTAGATATACAGAGAGGGGTAGCTGGGGGGGGGGGTGGCATATACGGAGGGAGAGGGTGTGATGATGACGAAGTGATGGTCACATGACATTAAGTGGTCACATGACTTACCACCCAATTGGTGATTGACAGGATTACCGGGAGGCAAAGGCCTGGCGTCCTGCGTGTCCCCAGGCCCTGACGAATAGAGTGGAACAGACGTCCGATCGTAACAGAACTGATTGTTCTGCATGTCAGCTGTGTTGATAGTATTGGCGGTCGTGTGGTATATCATAGAAGAATGTTGTTGGTTGGAGAAGTGTTGTTGGGTATTCGTTACGTTGTGTTGATTGTGAGTCGGTGTTGCCGGGTTGCAACCCGAATGTGGATGACTAGGTGAAAGAAGAGGTTGTTCCTTACTCACTCCGCCGTAGTGCCGGGGCGAACCTACCCCACCTGCAACATCAAGCTTGTCTATCTCCTTGTTCCTTGAAATCTCATAGCCGAGAACGTTTATAAACGCTTCTAGCCGGCTTCCCTCCGTGCTCCGCCCCCGAGATCAGCGAGTACATCTACTCTATGGTATAGAGCTTCAGGGTCAGGTGCTCGGCGATTTTTTTTTCGTTTTCTCGCAAATGAAACGCGCATATCGAGTGCATATTACAACGGATGATTTAAATCGATAAAATATTTCGATGTATTCTCTTTCATACTATTGTTGGATTTTTATCGTTAAGATCAACGGAGAATCATATCGAGTAAAGTTTCTTTTCAAGTTTGCAATATAAAATTCGATCAAATGACGAGAAATACTGATATTTAAGAATGACTAACGTATCTATACGTACATCTATCTAATCTAAACGTACATGTTCTTTTTTTTTTCTCTTTTCTCTTTTTTAATATATAACAGAGAAACACATATTGGAATCGATTATTATATACTTACCTACGCGCGCGTCGACAAAAAATATTTATTCAAATCACACCTTTCGATTTACATTCGTGTTACGTACGTATAAAAACTCTTATACTTTTGAGATTTTTTAATAACCGCACTAATGTAAAAATATCGAGCATCTCTGACGACACGACGAAGAGAACCACAGCGCGATGTATCACCGTCGTAAGATCCTTCAATCGTCTTGCACAAAGTACGAGTTGAAGTTAATATTTATATAATTGCACAAACTTTCTCTGTAAATGTACGTGTAACTCTTTCGCAAATACTGACAGCACAATTTTACATATTACGGTCACATGAAAAAAAAAAAAGAAATCTCACAATTAACAGAGTAATCGAAGGTATTAAACGCACCACTGCGCGACCAGTAGCAAAAAGATATATACATATACATATACACATACATATATATATATATATATATATATATATATATATATATATATAAAAGTCTCGTTGTAAATATTCGTAATATGCAGTCGCAACGTGAAATGAAGAAGAGAATTTCAAAGAGGATATCAACCTACCTGGCAACTGTGTCGTAGCTGAAGGTGTAGAAGCGGTCCGTTGCAACCGATACTGGGCCGAAGGATTCGGAGCACCAGGATTAGGACCAGGTGGAAATTGGCTGGCTGTGGGGGACGTGGGTGGAGGAAAGGTTTCCGCCGGAAACGGAGATTGCCGGGCGGATGCTGGCGTCCCCGGCGACGGCATCGATCTCTGCTGCTGCTGCAACTGCTGCTGCGCGGTCGGTTGTTGCTGCGATCTCACCTGGTTAACGGTGAATAATCTCGGGGTATTACCATAGTTGCCCTTGATGACAAAACGTGAAAGAAAAGTTAAACGATCGCACACGTTCGTTACAGAGAGTTGCGAACAGGAATAGAGATTATACGAATAGAACGCGGGGTAAACAGTGAAACAATTATTCGGAGAAACCACGCGCGCACGCCTCCCCTCGATTAAGTAAAAATACAAACTTAAAAATACAAACGAAACTACGCGGGCAGGCAGGCATTTAGGGCAGCTTGTCTAATTAAACGACTCCTGAAACGTACTTGCGTCACTCGTGGTGACAACGGCTGCGGATGGGAGAACGACAAAATACCAGCCGGGGAATGCGGCGAGAGCCGCGCTGCCGCAGACACTTGTTGACCGCTGTTAAAATTACTGTTTACAATGGGGCTAGAAAAAACAAAACAGGAGAAAACGAGAAGATTGTTAGACGTTCGTCGACCAATCACTAGCTTTACTCGACCATCGACTTACTGTTGTGGTAACGTTGAAGGATGAGAGTACGAATGAGCGAGTCGATGACCGGAAGGCATCTGGACGGATCCCCCATAACCTGGAGATACTTGCGAATCTGGGACGCTCGATCGCTGAGGACAATACGATTTATCAGTTCCACCGTAAAACAGGACCTGTACACCTTTATGTAATTGAGATTAATTTCACGATTACCTGTAACGATACATTTGGCGCAACAGTATTGTTCAGAAGGTTGTCGATATTGTGAATTCCGGTGGTAATTTGGTCCGTAGCTGTGGCATTGGAAGGGATGAGTAACTGTTGCTGCTGCTGTTGTTGCAGCAACCTCTGCTTCAATTGTTGCTGCTGCTGTTGTATCATTTTCGTCCGTTGCTGTTGTAACTGTAACTGTTGCTGCTGCGTGAACTGAGCAGTCGTCTGCCTAACGCCCGGTTGCGTGTTAAACCTCATCCTCGGTTGTTGTTGATATATCGGTGGCGGCTGGTAACTATGACTCGTCGTTACAGGTGTGGTACCCAACTAAAATTACATCGTTCGTAAAAAAATATGAATTACTGCGAGCGTGTAACGCGACGTCACACACACACACACACACACACACGCACAAGCGACAAGTAATACCGAGAATAGAACCAACAAAACGGTCGATGTTAAAAAAATAATCTGTCGATTTGCACGTACGTTATGATTATTGCGGACGGATTTTATAAAAATACGCGCGGAAAGGGTATCAACTTACTGCAGTAGAGTAAGCTGGAGGCGTGCCAGGAATTGTTATCGTGGAAGACGTTGGATTTACGGCAGTCTCGCATAACATCAACGACTTCTGTATCGCGTTAATCGCCATCTTCTCATTCAACGCGTTGTTTTGCGGCGCTTCGATTACATCTAGGAGATTTGCTATCGCAGACGAATCTATTGAATAAAAATTATTATCCATAATGGTAATTACTTTCGCTGTCACGCGTACTGTAGATCGTTGCACGAATACTCCCCGAGTATGAATGTGTTAGAGCTTTGTATTGCCTAGCGAGTATCTTTCAAACGAAGCGTCAATTAAAAGGAAGCGAAATCACAAGGTTTGTAATTAACAGCCGTGACAGCGAAGGTACAGAGTTATATATACATATATATATTACAAGATATACATACATATATATATATTACAAGATATACAGTAAGTGTAAAGGAGTGAAAAAACGATTATACATTAGGCACGGTTCATGCGGTTTAGTGACAAGTACCAATTAATTTTATTACCTGTGATAGCTTCATCTGGCACGAACTCGATAACTTGATCTAAAATATCGGAAAGATCAGGGTCTGATGACTGATTGTCCCAATTACTGGGATCGGTGCTCGTCTGACGATACTCTCCGCTGCCCGTAAATTCCGAATCCATTTGACCCATTTGAGGTCTTTGTTGCTGCAACCCGACGAGCCTCGTAATTATTTGGTCAATTTCTCTCTCGCTCGTTAGTTTTCACGCTGCTGACAACGACTGTTACCTGACTTAGCATATGAGTGAGGTAGGTATTGGTTGTTGGGCGAGGTAGTTGTCTCGACTGGCTTTGGAGAGGAGTACGTGCGGAAGTAGCGGTAGTCGTAATCGTATTGTTGCCACCAACCGACTGCATGCTGCCACCTGTCCAAGGTTGCTGCTGCTGCTGTTGCTGCTGTTGCTGCTGCTGCTGTTGTTGCTGCTGCTGCTGCTGCTGCTGTTGTTGTTGTTGTTGTTGTTGTTGTTGTTGCTGCTGCTGCTGTTGCTGCGATTGTGGCTGGGACTGAGATTGTTGCTGCTGCTGTGGCTGTTGCGGTTTCAAGCCGCGAAGTAGCTTATCCTTGACGACGAGAGAAACAACAACGTCGATTAATCATTCAAATCTCTGGTTCCATTTTAATTTTTATGATACGTAAAATAAACGAATCGACTGTTTATCGGGACAGATGTGTAATTACCTGCGGAGTTGCCGATATCACAGACGCAGGTATTGGTGGGATAGTGGTTGGCTGGGGAGGTTGTTTGGCCAACAACGAGGCCAACATCTTGTTCCTCTCCCAGAGTTTGCTGGTCGCATTGGTGGACGTGCCGGAAGAAGACACTTGATGCGATCCATCCATGGGTCGTTTCGCGGCTATGTTCAAGTCACCATCTTCGCCGGGTCTCTTCTGACCAACTTGAGAGGAACCACCGAGTCCGACGTTGTCGTTCGACTGAGACGGCGATGGCGTTGTGTTGCGAAATCCAAGGCTTCGCAACAGAGAATCTTCTTCCCGCGTTTGTGACTTGCACTGTCGAACGTTTCGACATTACAAATTTAAAAAGATTTCGCGTCGTGATCAATTTTCGTTCAACGTTACACTGGCGTTTGCAATTACAATTCCAGAGTAATCTCGTCCATAGATCCATTATAAATATCGAGACTAGCAATAAGTTTGCCACTACCCACCTGTTGCTCTTGTACTTTCCTCTCGTCATCTTGATCCTTCAGAAGCTGTTGCAAAAGTTCGTTCCTCTTTTTCAAGCCAGCGCGAGCCTCTTCGTCTTCGTCGTCGTTCTTTTCGTTTAATAGCTTCAAAAGAACGAGTTCAATTCAGTAGAATAATGACACAGAGCAACGTATAATTACTATACGATAGATTGTTGCGATCAACCAACAGTTTTTCTCAATTTCTCTAGCAATTTGTCTAATACCAATATAATACTATTGCAACACTATTGTCCGTAATTTGTTGTTATCGCTTCCAATCGGTAAAAGAATTGATCGTCTCGTTGCAAAGAAAAAGACAGACGTATAGGATTGGTTGATCACGTTCGCTACAACGAAAGAAGAGAAGGGGGAAAAAAAAACCGACGAAAACAGAAAGAATATAGCCAGTCCGATTGACACCAGTCCAATGCCAGTTTGGAACATCGCTGATGCCAATTGACCAGCTCTTTGTTTACCTGTAGCAGCATATTATTCCCAAGCGAAGATTTCGAATGCTCCATGCTCGATTTCGGCATGTTGCTAGGACTCGTGCGCACTTTATTATTATGCTCCGGATGAAAATCGTCCTCGTCTTGCTGATTCAACAAGATCTTCAATATTCGATGTTTATTTTGGCTCTCGGTATCGTTACTCGCATTGTCCTGACTGTCCTCACTAGCACTAGCCCCCTTGGTCAACAAGTTTCTCAGTCTACCGGACTCGGTGGACACAACACTGTTCTGAGTTTCGACAACGGCGCCGGCGGTGCCGGCAGTTTGACCGCCAGCGGCTGCGGCTGCGGCTGCGGCTGCAACTGCAACGGCCGCTGTTGTACCACCAGCGACGGAGGCCGCCGCGGCCGCGTTGTTCCTCGCGTTGCTGGCGGCTGACTCGATGGCAGATTGGTTGGCGGCGGTCTTCCCTTCATCCTGTCTCTTGGCCGTCGTCAATCCGGCGGCCCCGTTCGCGTTAACACTACTAGTAGCGCTGTTGGTCAACGAGGACGTCTGTGATTCCTGAAGCGGACTGAAGGGGAACGAATTACTGAAGGTGTGAGCCGCGTTGCCTGACGTCGGGCTGAACGCGCGCAGGGGACTACTGCAGTGAGGCGCCACCGCCGTATTAGAGGAGAACGTTGCCTGGGGACTCGGAGATGTCGGGGCTGGCTGGGAAGATGGTCGTGAGTTTGGTGGCCCGCTCGCTCTCGATTCGGGCCTATCTGCCCACCCGCTGCTACTATCCAAGTCCCATGTGGAACTGGGGAACAGCTCGAATTCCAAGTCCATGTTCCCCGAAAAGTGGTTGAACGGATTACTGCTACTTAGCGACGGCAGGGGGTTGCACGACTCGGCCGCGCTGAACACTATCGAGTTCGACGATGCCGCCGCCGCGGTACCACCACCGCCGGCCGCGTGCGACGACGTACCGGCCAACCCCCGGCTACTCATGCCACTCACTTGACCGTTCAGATGCGCCACGGACATTAGCGGGCCACCCACGTTATTGTTATTATTACCATTATTATTATTACTATTACTCGCACAACGGTTACTAGAGTGTCCGGAGCACACTTTGTTGTTGGAAAGCTGACCACCCTCGATAGGCGTTAAGTCATTGTCCCTATCATGGACAAGAAACAAAACAACACACACACATATATATATATATATATATATATATATATATATGTATATTATTATTTGCCGTTTACCATTAAAAAAAAAAAAAAACACTTTTGATTTTTTTTCTTTTTTCAAGTCTAAAACTAGGCATTACCGCTACTGCTACTATGTGATGATTTTGCGTCGAACAACGCGGTGAACAACAGTGCTCGGCCAGGTATTATCTCTCCCGAAACAAATGCCAAATGCCATTGCTCCAAACAGATTTTCCCGCGTGTTGTCACTTCGAACGAGAGAAAACGAGTGTAAAGCCGACGAAGGAACTTTGTTAAACAGCCAACTCGAGAAGAGGATTCCAAGAGCGTGGAGATTATATACATTTTTTTTTTTTTTTTTCTTTCTCGCGCCACGCGAACGTCTCGCGTTTACCGAGAAACATTGAGCATCAATCGAGCCACCATGTGCGTAAGTAAGACTTGTCGCATTCCGTCGTAAATCTTACTTTCGCCAACTTGCTTACACGCAGCCTGAACGTTAGGTGAGCGCAAAACTCTTGAACGATGCTTCTCGACCGAGAACGAGACTAGCGAGTAATTTAGAGTAGTTTCGAATCTTTCTTCTTTAAATTTAATACTCTACACTCTCTCTCTCTCTCTCTCTCTCTCACACACACACTCTCTATTTATCTCTGTCCGAGTAAAATTCAAACAAAAGGTACGAGCCAATCTCAATAATTTCAGAGGAATAGAGAAAAAACGTCTTGCAATCACCGTTTGCCTCGAAAGATACGAAACGCCACGGAATTCGTGAATGGAGAAATGAAAATGGCAAGGATCGTGTGAGAAATCGTTCGTTCGATCGTTCGACTGCACGACACTCGGCGATAAAGTCGAGCGTCGTGCAGTTTCACTTGCCAAACCTTTGCCATTCCCCGTTTCGACGACGATGTATGAAAAAAAAAAAAAAAAAAAAAAAACAACAAAAAGAAAGAAAGAAGTGTGATCGTGCGAAGGACAAACATTGCTGAAGAAGAGTGATACGTGAGTGATGAAACAACGATGAAGACCAGCGTGTGTGCGATACATGGATGAATGATTGTTAACAGACGAAACGTTAGAAAGCGAAAATGTAAGAAGCGGTAGTCGGGGGTTCGTAAGTTCGTGAAACGTTACAATGAGAGAGGAGGGGTGACGGGGGGGGAGTCGTTTTCAATTTTCAAGAGTAGCCAGATCTCCAACACCGAGTAGAAAACACCCCGTGTGTCGCGGGGGACATGCAAGATTCTCGTAGAAACCCAAGAAAAAGGTTCGCCACCGAAGAGAAGCCTGTAGAAAAACTTTCGAAAACAACAGATCGGCAACAGTAAAAATTCAAATTTGCTCGAATCGCAAAATCATTTTGTATAAAAGCGAGTCTTTTTTTTTTTTTTTTTTTTATCGTCGAATTAGTTGTCGAGGCATCACAACGCGGCAAGATGAACAAATTAGGCAAATTGGAACATCTACCGTATTAGCGGAAACCTAACGCAACGGGGTAATTACAGGTAGAGCATGTCGTGTAGATATAGTCACCCTTGCCTCTGTGTGATTCCAATAGTGAAGCGACATGAAGGAGCAGTACGTTAACTTAATTGTTCCAGCGGAACGTCGATTATTCGAGGAGCCGCGGCATTTAATTATAGAACGATTACACGAACGAATAATAATAACAACAACAAGAAGCCGATCCTATGATTATTTGCTAGTTATTTATAACACGTCGAATTATCGATGATCTCATGGTATGCGTAATAATCGAGACTCCGCTGGAGTTTATTCCCGGAATTCTCTCGCAATCTCGTCATGTTAATATAGTTGTACAACTATTCTTAATTGACGTCAATACACTGAATACCACAGCTACACTCAACAATGTATTTAATTATCTTGAGATGACTTAATAACGAACAATTTGCATGCATTTTCAATTCCATTTGCTGGCTGCCACTTTCAATATTTACATTTTCTGGTAGTCAATGTATTAATCCAAACGATTCGACAACAGATCAATCGTCATTTGGCATTGCAAAGTTTCTCCACGGAGGATTAACAGGAAAATCACGTACTGGATAGGGTGCAAATTTGAAAAGGGAAACAAACTTCGCGAGTTTAATCTCTGACGATTAATCCGAGTGTCCGAGAGAATCAGCGTCTTGAGGATGCCGTACACGTCTATGTTTCACGACTAGACACATCTAAGTATGTTACATCTAAAATGAAAATCGTGAGATCGTTCAACTTACCCAATGATGGTATTGGTGGCCATAATGAAGTCGGTAACAAGCGTATTCATCACATTCGCTTTGAAAAGCTTTGACTTTGTTTGAATATTAAGGAACTTATCAGGACTAACGCGCAGTCGGTAAACACCGCTGGTACTCTCGCCGACTTGAAGCGTATCGTTCAAATGTGCAGTTAGCTTACTGAGGTCATGAGGGTGGCACAAGTCCTTTATCGTGGTACCAATCAGCTCCTGCAACAAAAACAATTGCGAGCAATTGCAATCGAACGATCGAACAGTACTGTAAAAAATGAACGAAGAAATTTATATATTAAAATAAAATTTTTGAATTAATATTAATTCTATTTAATGTAAATAATTTTTTTATAAACTATAAAATTTTTCTAAAAACACTTTCCAGTACCCTTTACTACGTTACGACTTATTCCTATTAGAAACTGACGGGCAATTTGTACATCAATTAATACTTTATTCGATTAAAATAATTTAATTAATTTACTATTAAATCCTCTTTCAAATTAATATTAAAAATAATTATTCAAAAATAAAATTTTTTATGATTCATTCATTCTTAAATATACTATATTTTGTTTTAAAATATTATTTTGTTAAATATTTATTTATATAATTTCTATTCATAAGTTACGATAACAATACATGAATAAAATTTAAGTATTCCCTATCGTGGATCATCAAATTAAACAACAAATTTCCCTAAAACGATTAAAAGGCCGCCATATTATTTTATTTTAATGATTCAACATTTAATTATAAAATTATTTTCTATGTTAATATAATAGGGTATCTAATCCTAGTTTAACATTCGATTTTTCTATTTTTTAATATAAAAAAACATAATATATTAATAATCAATCGAAGAACTACGCACGATCATCTTCACCTTGCCAGACAGAACCGAAAAGTACAACTAAAATTCATGGCCTTTTTTTTTTTTTTTTTTTAAGCAAGACTGTGGGCGTAATGTCTGACATTTGGGAGGAACAACGTCTTTAGCGTCGTCTTTACCTTGCTTAGGTACTCGGAGTAAGGAGGAGATAACCAGATAACATCAACCGCGATAATCTTCCCCGTGGTGTCCAACTTGACGGTGAACTGCTCGATGGGTGTACCGATGGGCTTCTCGTTCGGGGGTATCCTGCGAGCCACGCACATTACGCAAGGACCGTTGTCTGAAGATTCAGACGATACGTCACCGCTCTCCAGACGATCACTGTTATTTGGCAAAAGGGCTGAACAGATTTGCATAGACTCGTATTTCGATACTCGTTGCTGCTTCTCTTCCATAGTCTCTTCTTTATCATCGGGAGGCTTCACCAAGAAGCGGCAATTGAAGGTACGGTTCCTCTGGGGCTGCTGCTCGTTCGTCCAGCCTGGATTACAAAACGAGGCTCGTCACACCGATTTCGTCAACTAAGTTGATCGTTTTGGTATTTTGTTTCGACTTTGTCACGTCTTTTAGAGAGAGAGAGAGAGAGAGAGAACCGAAAAGATCCATCCAACGAACAATTAATCATTACTTGATCAAAGATGTTCGCGTGGGATCGTTTTAATTTTCTACGAAGCTTGTGGGATATGTTTGAAACAAAAACAGACGAAAAATGTCGATGGACTTAAATCTAGAGATTGAAATATTCGTTACAATTTCGAACATGTTTTATGCTTGGAAGATGTTCCGTGAAATCGATTTGAAATACGTTAATTTACCCGAACATCAAGAATTTAACTTGGCGTAAATTTGTAAACTAACGTAAATATCAAGCGATGGAAATTTCACAACCAACAGGGAAAAGGGCAAGCCTGTGTGTGTGTCGAAGTGCAACGTGCCAGTGGCATCGCATTTCTGCTGCGCCACAGAATTTCGAAGCTGTCACCTTTCGCGTTACGCAAGATAAATCTTTCCGTTGCATCGCCACCGAACTTCCACAACAAAGTGAGACAAACTGAAAAGTATACACGTGCACACTTCTCTCCTCCCCCTTAAATAGACGCTAAAGTTACATTATCACAACTACCCCCGACGTGTACGAAACGCACTCATAAATAATCGTCGCGCGGACGTGCAAAAAAGACTCGGAAGAAAATTCAATCTCTCCTCGGTCTCGTATCTTTCCAAGTGTTCGTTGAAAAAAAGGTAAGAAAACAGATGGAGGAGAGAGAAAGAGAGAAAGAGAGAGAGAGAGATTAACGAGTAAGATAGATTGAGATTAAGATGAAGGATGAAAGGGAACGTAGGGTTGTACTTTGAAAGACGTGAGGTACTAACCTAATGGCATAGGCAACAAGCTCGGCATGAAGGTGTTGTGATCTCCATGATGAATAATATTATAAATATCCTTGCCGAGAACATCGTCCTTCGTGTAATTTATGTACTGAGTTATGTTATCTGTTACGTACTCCACTCGTCCCTCCGTATTTACAACGAAAAGAAAGCCATCTAACGCCTGGACAAAAATTTCGAAACGAATTAGATTCCATTGACGCAATGTTGCAACGCGATTTTCTCTGCACTGTCGTCGGTAAACTGTCAGGGAAACAACAAATAGAACAGACTGATGAAACTTAAACTGAATCATACCTCGAGTAAAATAGGACCAACTCGATCGTTGGACAGTATGTTAGGATTCGAAGAAGACACTTCCCCCTGCTGTACGGCATGACTATTCGAGCCTTCCTGTTGCCTAATGTGCCGAATCTGCAAAGAACAAAGTAAATTTCACCGGTTAAACATTACTCGAATTATCAAGTGAAGAAATTGCGAAAAAGCACGTGTCAACTCGCAACAAAAGTATACATCGTCTCGAACGTAATCTTTAATAACGGAGGCAAGAAAACTAATAATATCGAAACGTTTAATAAACAAGTGATAAAATAAATTTCAAATGTCGCTCAAGTCGCATTGTTGTCAAGAAAAGAAATTAGCTTCCTGCTTCCCAGTTATATCGTACGTGAACAATGAATGAAATTAGCAAAGTAACGAAAACAAAAACAAAAAAAAAGTTCCAATTCATTTTAATGAAACAGTTAAACTGTGCCATTGTGTATAGCTTCGCACGTCAAGATAACGCAACAGCACAATGCTCATTTCGCGTTACATATGCGCATGTGTGTTTTCTAAGTATGTTAAAAACGCTGCACTCGCAACACTCGAAAAATACAACTTTCCACAGACAGTGACAAATAATTTTGATAAAACGAGCTCTCCTCGTTATTTTATTTGTGCGTCTGATAAAAGCAGAATTTATTTATAAAGCTTTTAATAATTGTCGTGTAACTAAAATGACTACAACGTATTACAACAGGCTGGTCGTTCATTTTTATATTTTTGTTTTACTATTATTTGAAATTGTTATCACTCTGAATAAATCGAGACCCGAGTGCCATTGAAACCAATGACACTCGTATTACAAATAATGAGTTGAAATACTATTGAATTACTACTGAACTATCGTTGTCTTTAATTCTAAATAGAATTCGTTTCATATAAATTCATATAAATTCACTTTACATTTCCACGTTTTGTTATAACAAGGGAAATTTTTATCAGTTATCGTCTCTCTTCCATTTAATGACAATTTAATAATGCTTGCCACGATCAAACGTCTGTTTTTTATCAACTTGTTAAACAAAATAAAGCAAAATCGCATTGTTTCGTTTGTTCGCGGCAAGCAGCCGTTGCATGTTGTATATTTCGCATTACATACCATGGCACATACACGTGCACGTATTGCAATTTAATGTAATGAATAAATCACAACGACCGCATTTTTTTCTCATTCGTCGTATTAATATTAAAAAACGCAGGCACAACATTGCACAAGACATTCAGATGATAACGCAACGGAATTGTCCAGAAAAACAAACGCGTGTATAACAATTTCTGAAACTGAAATTTAGAGCGACGTTTGAAGTTTGTGTTTGTATACAGAAGAATTGCAAATCTGACGCGAGTGTAATTTTTTGAAAAGCAAATAATACACTTTACGTTGCGCTTCAGTCTTATATATTTCCATTGCAAGTGAGATTTCATAACTACACGCGGCAAAATCGATTTTCAGATTCAATGAAGTGATAAAATTTAATAAACGAATTGATAGAATAAAAAAACAGATGAAGTGATGAAAATGATTGTCCTCTGGGCTGTAAAAATATATAAACGATATAATGATTGAAGAAATTTTCGAGAAGGAATAAAAAAAAAAAAAAACGTGAGAAGAGAAATTTATTAATCGAATGAATAATATTTCCAGCGGAAAGTTTTTCTACTGCACGCTTTACGTTGCGATTCGTACAAAATTTCTTAATTCTTACACGATTATCGATCAGCAAATATTGAAACTGATAATCCACATTCCGCCTGCTTATGCGATAATTAAACATCACGAACTGTTGCGTCCGTCCGATCTATTAAAAGTTTGGAACAATTACTCGTCTGTCTTTTCGTTACAATAACGAAGCACGAATGCAGTAACGTAATTTCAAATTAATGTATAACGATTAATGCGCGCGAGTTTTAATTCGTTTAAATCGTCGAACTGTAAGCTTTGAAGCTTGAAAAAGTTACTGTAAAAAAGATTCGACTGAAATATTTCTCACTGGATCTACAAATACCTGAATACCTTAAATGCCTTGTTACACGTTCGAACAAAATGTGCATGCAAATAAAACTAAAAAT
This sequence comes from Tetragonisca angustula, assembly GCA_036937485.2. Taxonomy (NCBI): domain Eukaryota; kingdom Metazoa; phylum Arthropoda; class Insecta; order Hymenoptera; family Apidae; genus Tetragonisca; species Tetragonisca angustula. The sequence continues at coordinate 446,871 of JAWNGG020000203.1, forward strand.
AACTTGGGATGCTAATGAGAAAAAGAGAGATAACTAAAAGACTCGACGGAATGCTTGATCCAATGTTCTCAAGCAGATAACTGAGAAATAAATTTATTCAAAAAAAAAAAAAAAAAAAATATCGTACAATTATTATTTGTAGCAAATAATTTACTTTATTTTTTAAACATAAGAATTTATTGAATTTATTTTTTGAATATAAGAATGAAAAGAATATTAAAATCCAATAAAAATTCTAGACTATCAATATTGTAGTTATATGTTTCACATTTAAATTATAGTTATAAATGTCTCGACCCGTGAAAACGTAGTTATAAACGCCAGGACAAGTATAATGTTGCTCTCAAAATGACAATTTCTGAATTAGAAATACTTGAGGAATACTTTCTCCAGCAAACATGAGAAATCAGTAACTATTTCATTTTCTTAAGTTAACTTTGGAAAAATGAGAATATATGCACGAAGTCGCGAAGAAAAATCACCCGATAATGAATCTCACAACGGTGTGTAAAAACAGTTAACGGTGAAAAAAAAGAAAAAGCGTGAACTCCGCGACGCTGCCATTCAGTGTCGCAAGGTTAGCCCGTAAGTGGAACACGAACAGCGAAGTGAAAGTAAATCTCTGCATTACCGGCCGGGTTTCAGGCACGAGCGTGCGGGAAAAGCTCGTCCTTGAGCTCATATTTCCCAGCGCCGATAGATCGCGCTAGCAATCAAAATGAATTTAAGCACACGGGCGCAGAACGTGCCGTGGCCTCGAAAAGTCGGTGACTCGGCGGCTGAGTCCGACAAACGGTTTGCGACGTTGCCGCCTAGCCTCTCTGTGTTTTAAAACGTATATATTTCTCCCCGTTCCATCTCACACCACGGCGACGCACGCAATAAATTCTTCCTCGGTCGCTTTCAGAACCCATCTCGTTGACGTTTCTCTCTCGGTAATCGAGAGTGTCGTTGATCAAAAGTAGAAAATAGCCGAATGATACAAATGAGACAGGAAGGCGATAGGTCTAGAGGAAATCACGGGAAACGTCGTCGTGTCAACCTCCGTCTCGCGATTATTTCGTTATACGTCGTGTTGTAAGTTAACGAACGGAGGAATTTAAAAAAAGGAACTCTCGATCGGAAAAAATTCACGACGATCGTATCGCGACGGTTGAGTCGGGACGACTTCTTCGAATGGAAGAGAAAGACTTTTATTGCAGATTTACAATTGATTCTACCTCGGTCACGTCGTTGGGTACAGGATGCGCGTGACTCTACTGCGCAGATGACGTCACACGAACTCTTGCTCCGGTAGCTCGGGTTATAACGCCGTTTGGAAGGTTTCCTATTGGCCTCGGTGACGTCATTCAAGGTCACATGACAAACTCTTGAGAAGTACTTTTTTTTTTTCTTCTTTAACGATTCTTCGTGTATCTATTCGGAATTCGTTTGCGAGGGTGCCACGTCGAGCACGTTGCCGAAAAAATGAGAAGAACCGAGGGTCGTGAATTTCCTTTCTATGAACGTAACTGCAACATGCCTCGCGCGAAAAGAAGACGAATATCACACGACCCTGGCGCAAAGAATCGACATGTGCTCGTTCGTGAACCGCAGAACTAGCATGCAGAAGAACAGACGGGAAGTTCGAACCCCTTCCATCGCTTGTTCTCTCTCTCTCTCTCTCTTACTCTCTCTTTCTCTTTCTCTCTCTAGTTTTAGTACATAGAGACAGAGTCGCTTGCAATTAGACGTCGGCACGGATCGTTATCGTTCTGTGCGTTTTCAACCAATTCAACGCACGTATGTATGTACATCTGTGGCTACTTTCGCGACCCTCTCCCACGTTGCAACATTTTATTTAAAATATTCTCCCTTTTACTCTCGTTGCATGTCGCAGAATAAATTAACTCGATCTGTTTAACATTTATTGACGATACTCTACAGGTACCAATGACGATTCAGACGCTGCTCTCGACTTTTTCACGACGAAATCGATGATAAATTAAACTCCATGAATTTCAACGCAAGCTAATCGAGCTTAGAAGCGAGGAGCCGAACGAGGCGTCCTCTCGCTTCTGAAACAAACGATGCTAACCCAACCATCGAGGAACGTGGTACGTTACCGCGTAACCGCGACCTGGAAACACACAGAGAGGCTGGAACGCGAATATCGATTAAGACTGCCATAATGGCCGCCGACGTGGCTGAAAATTATTCGAAATCTCCGCCAGATTTCTTCGTCATTTTTTTCTTTCTTTTTTTTTTCCCCCTCGATGAACGAAGAAGAGTGAGAAGAAGGAAGGAAATGGAATAGCGTGATTTCGCACGGTTCGATGGCTAGTTTCCGCAGCTCCGCGAGACTGCCGCCGCTCTCAGCTGTTCCTTTCGTCTTCGCGTGCTCCCAACGTCTAAGCGCGAGTTTATGCGCGCAGCAACCATCCCTCCATGCGCGGAACAAAGACGGAAAACGTATCGTTGCCCCACTGTCGTAAATAGTGACGGGCACGGCCCGGTCATTTCCATGCACAAATTCGGGAGAAAAAAAAACACTTCGTCACGGACCTCACGAGTGAAATATTATTGGACGAAGAAGAATGTGTCTTCTTCTCCAACGACATATCCTCTTTTTTCTTTTCTTTTCTTTTTTTTTCTTTTTTCTTGTTTCTTGGCGAAAGTTACTTTATCGATATATCTCGTTCCCTCCAGAAATAAATTTTTCAAGAGCTCGGAGAGAAAGAGTGCAGCCGACTTGTTCGAAGTTCGAAGCTTCGTCGTCTCTCTCCGCCCTGTGTTTTCGATTTTTCTCCTTTTCGTTTCTTTTTTTTTTTTTTTTTTTGACACGTATGTTTTCGGGACGAGAAATTTCGTTGATTTATTCCGGTGAATCGAGGGGAGAGATTTATCTCTTTCGTTTCCTAAGAAATCTACGGTCGCACATGGTTGAATTACGCGAGAAAGAATCGAGGGTCCTCTTTCGACTTTCGACCGCGTTTCGCACGCGCGCGCGACAACGAACGTCCGGCCAGCGACGCGTATTCAATGGATATCTCGCAACATTATCTAAGGGAAACTGTCGGAACGCTTCAATGGAATCGTTCTCGATCTCTGTATCTTGGCGCGTTCTTATTGACTGCTGCAGGTGAATCTTTTGGAACCAGTTCTCAAGGTGGCTAGGCGAAACGACTCGATATGCTTTGAAAAAGCTAGCGCAACGTTACACAGCGATGTGACGAACAAGCAATTTAATTGCGCAACGTTTGCTCGAAGTAAGCAAAAATCGATTGTTATTAATTTATATACGGATAAACGATCTGGAAATCAAAAGATATCGAGATATGAAGAATTAAGCAAGTTTATAGCCAATAATGTTGTTTCTATCGACGGTGAGCGAAGCATTGTTTTGTACTTACCCCATGGATAAGTGTTTAAAGTGGCTTTAAAATGCGCATAAAATTGTTTGCTGATCCCTCGAGTTTCCCTAATCTTGAGCTTTATAAATCGCGTTCCCACAATTTCACGCGCAATCCAAGCCATTTATATTCATATTGGCCAGGTTTTTAGAAGCTTTGAAATATGTAACAAAAAAAATCATTGACACGCGAAAAAAGAAAAAAAAAAGAATGAAGAACGTCCGCAGCAATAAAAATGGGAAAGAAACTTCCATCGTTTATAGAGAGGATTATTTATCTCAACAAGAGTCGCAAGAATCGAGCCAATCAAGAGCCAAAGAGTTTAATAAGAACAAAATTTCATTAGCAATTCTTTCCGATCGAGACGATCAATTACGTTTTTCAATTCACACTGTATTTACGTTGATTTTTCACTATGCTAAAAGTCATTATTCCGCTGTCCGTGCCTTAATGGTTTAAACACATAGGCCAAAGCAGAAAGCAGTGTACAACAGTGCCAAGATATAAATCGTCCATTTGTTTGATCGAGCGTTTTATTAATGACTGTAACTTTATCGATTTTCAAAGGGACTATTAACGCGCGGAAAATGAGTATCAATTATCCTCGGCCACGGTCGATAATCGAACGGATTTATCGGCCAGATGGTGGATCCGTACGTAGAAAAGTTGACGCGCGTCGCGAAAGAATCTTTTTTCTTCTTTTTTCTTTTCTTTTCTTTTCGAATTGATCGAGATCGACAGCAGGGGGAGGCGAGGACTCGCGGTTGTTCCGTTTCAAATAGAATCGAGTTCTCAGGCGATTTACGACGGCGTTTATTTTCGTAAATGCAGTCACTCCGGGCCTCTTAAGATCTCGAAGAAACGTCGCGTCACCACGATGCCTCTCCGAGCGGCTTTTATTGTTTTTAATCGGCCGAACTGAACCTCGCCTCCTCGCCTTTCTCCGCGAGGACGTTCGAAATTGCCGATTTTATTTTAGCGTGGCCGAAGTGAAAGTCCCGTTGAAACGTCGCGTGGCGATCGCTCGAATTAGGAAAGAAATCGTTTTGAATTTGAATACATCCTCTGGCTCGAAACTGTTCAATTTCTGCGTGAAAAAAAAAAAAAAAAGAAATCGCCGGTGAAACGAGAGGAATTAAATATTAATTAAGGAAATTTAAATATTATAAATGTTAGACATATTTTAAGGAAATAAATATTGACATAATATTAAGTAATTATATAATATTAATTAAGTAATATTAAGTATAATATTAATATCATACAATATTAATTAAGGAATTAAATATTAACATAATATTAATATTATATAATATTAATTAAGGAATTAAATAAAATAAATGTAAATATCATGAATATCTTAAGGAATTAAATATTAACATAATATTAAGTAATTATATAATATTAATTAAGTAATATTAAGTATAATATTAATATTATACAATATTAATTAAGGAATTAAATATTAACATAATATTAATATTATATAATATTAATTAAGTAATATTAAGTATAATATTAATATTATATAATATTAATTAAGGGATTAAATAAAATATTGTAAATATCATGAATATTTTAAGGAATTAAATATTAACATAATGTATAATTTTAATATTATACAATATTAATTAAGTTGATTTGTGGAACTTGGATCGAATTCCAAGTTCGATTGAAAATTTATTCATTTAGCTATTACAGTATCATCTAAAAAGGAATGCAATTACTGCTTATATCAAGAGTATTTATCCAACTCTCCTCGATCCTTTCGATGAAAAAATTTAATCAAACGATCAAACTTTATTTGGCTATTCATTTGGGATTATTCGAGTAAAAACGATCCTCCTTGATATTGCATCGTTGAATGACTATTATACGACTCTGAACGCACAACAAAAGCGTTGATACTGTATACCGAAGGCAGTATATATTTCGTTCTTTCTTCGTTTCGTTCTGCAAGGCACAACGAGACGCGATTTGAAAGACTGAACTAATGTAACTAGCCAATTAGTTAGAACTCTCCACTCGACTGTAACCCTTCCCTCCACGTCGTGTTCCTGACTCCAACGTCGTCAAGGAGATTTAGGCAACGAACAAACAGAGACTCGATTGTCTCCAAGTACCACTTCTCAACAACATCGACAATATCAAATCATCGGACACACTACTTTCTAAAACAATGTCCAATCACCGGCTGCTTTTAATTTCGTTTGAATTCTGAATCCATTTGAAGAGTGCAACAAAACTGCTTGAATTAATCTTGCGGCACGTTTCTCGCTGATTAATAATTGGTGTCCAGCAAACGTCGATTCTTTGAAACAATAAATTACTAATCTACGTTCCGTCTAATCTAATCGCGTCGTATTCGTCGAACAATCGGGGGAGAATTGACGATTTATTTCAGAAAGTTGGACGAAACCTGCTTGCATCCAGACAAGTTTGGACTTTCTACGTCCGAAATCTCGCAACGACCAATGACGACATTTGATCGTCCACTGATCTACGAAATAATTTTAAATAACTTTCATCGCCACCGAAATGATACCGAGAGAAATTTGCAAGAGAGACAATATCCTAATTGCAACGAAGTGCACGAAGATCTCTTCCCCCCCCCCCGTCGTTTCTCGAATTTCGACTGGACACGCGCGATATACTATCGACACTTATCTGCTATCTGATAAATTGACAATGAGTTTTCTTTTCTTTTTCTCTTCATTTTTAAACAATTCCACTGAAACGTCGGGCACAATCTTGCGCAGCTGTGCAAGTAATTAATTCAATAAAAATATATTTACACGAGACCTTGTAACGTTATAATACTGGCGGTACGAAGATAATGGGCGATAAGAACAAGATTGAAAACAAAAAGCACTTGACGAGCTGTGATTTTGCTTCTTTCTTTTTTTAGGGAATCGAGGGGGGAAGGGGTGTCAACGATTGAAATTTTGAAAATGAGTGATCAACGAGTTAACACGCGCCTAACCTACTCTCCCATCTGCTTTTCACCTTTATTATGTATTTATTATTTAATTTGTTATATTTATTTACTAGATCAAATTTTTATATTTTAGAAATATTAGATATTATAAATATTAATAATTTTAAATTCATTTATATAATTTTACCCTTTTTAATTAAAATTCCAATACATATAATTTATGGGTGATTATTAGGAGCTCGGAAGTTTCATTTTTCAGTTCAATATAATTTTAACTTCAATGATATTAAAATTAGGAAGACATGGATTATTACGAATTATATATAATAAAATTTGTATTTAATAAGTTGTATATTAATTTAATAATAATTAACTTATATGGAATAATATTTTTAAGAATTATACGTTTATGTCAATTGGACATAAAATTAATTATTGCTATTTCTTCAGTTGTTCATATAAGAATTATATTAATAAGAATATTATTAATAGTAAAGTTAAGAATATATGGAAGATATATAATAATTAGACATGGATTTATTTCTTCTGGTTTATTTTTGGAGCAACAGTATATGCACTTGTTTAATTCACATTGATAAAATATTCTTAAATATTACTATATGTCTTTTATAGTAATATTTAAGAATCTTTTCATCATGTATTTTAGACTTCAACTGTTATTTATTTTATATTTATATTAACACATTGAGGACGGTATGCTCTGACAAACATATAGCCTGTATTTTCTCGTACATTTTGAATTATTTAATACATGACTGAAAGGGTTGAAAGGGTTCAAGAGAATGTACGAGCATTTAACAAGTGTATTAGTTTATTGATAATTAAAATTGTTAATCATCTTTCACTTTGGGGACGTTTTATCAAATAAAATGGAAATACCTCTGGTTTCTTGGTGTGGCATGTTAGGAAACAATTTCCCTACTTCTTGAAAAATTATATAACATTATGGTGTATAATTATATATTACACATAATATTATATAATATAAATTATATATACAACGCTGTCTGGATCGTGTCCCCTACAACGCAATATACCGTTCCCCGTCGACAACGTTGAATCACGAAAGACGTAGAATTCGCGTCTCTCGTCCACAATATGTCAACCAAGAGAGAGAGAGAGAAAGAGAGAAGAGAAATGAAGCTCGAAATGGATGAAAAGATGTAGTACAAAGTTCTGTTACGATAAAACGTTTATCGCGATAAAACGTGTTACATAAAGCATAAAGAGCCAGAGGACTGATTATTTTATTTAATCTCCGAGATATCGCGTTACGTCTTCGAGAAGATCAACCCAATTTCGTTTAATCCCCCCGGTCCTGAACCCGAGGTTCGGTCTAGCATTTCATCGCTGAAAAATTCTACTAATTCCTCCAAGCTTCTTCTACTTGCGACAATAATATTCGAATTAATTGTCTTCGTTCCAGATTAAACTCGGCTCGTCGTGGAGAGATTGTGCGCGCGCGCGTGTGCGTGACAGAGAATATAAATATAAATATAAAGTGAAAGAAAAGCGCGATTATTGGCTGGAGCAGGCAAGAAATCAATGTAAAATTCGACGCATGCGTTGAAATTTTTATTTCACTTAAATGATACGCGAGTAAATACCCTATCGATCGACCGGTTCAAGAATAACGCGGAGTGTCGCTAGGCTAGCAGCGAAATGTTCCAGCGATAATTTACCCCGCGCGTGGAAAAATAACTCTTGCAACTTTCAACGACTCAAAAATCGACTCGTTGGAAATTTTCACGGATTCAGTGAATGATTTGATCCAATTGTAAAATCACTTCTCTCTCTCTCTCTCTCTCTCTCTCTCTCTCTTGAAAGGGAAATGAAGGCGATTCTCTGCTGGACTGCATAAACGCCAGGGATTTGCCACGTTCACGTATAATTTACATCAAATCGAACGACAGCTTGCAACACACACACACACATACACACACATCGCTTGATTTTGCTTCACGGTGTTGTACGACTCGAAGAATAATTCCTGCATCGCACGCTTCTTCGTTTCCTTTCTCCTTCCTCTGTTTCGACCACGATAATTCGCTCGTTTGTTGAGAGTAACGAGAAAAGGAGGGAAAAAAAAAAAAAAATAAATGAAAATAGCTACAACATCCATGGTTACGAGCGATTAATTAATCCGCGTATACGGACGATTCTGTGCCTGTAAGTGACATTTTTCATTTTTCTAATTCGACGTCTTGAATTTCTACTTGTATGCTGCCGAGAATCCCTGGAATCTTTGACTATGGGTAAAACCCGAAAATAAAATTTTCTCAACTGGGTGAGATGGACGAGAGCTAAACAGATTAACAGATATCTGGGACATTATCTGACGTAGGATCGAATCGAGACACTTTTCTCAGTTTCTTCTTCTCCCCAGCGCGTGACCTGGCAATGAACTATTTTTCCGTTCTCTGCGGCGCTGCGATTCTAACAATAGTCCGCTACATCAATTTCGTTTAAGTATCGCCGCAGGATCGCGACACGAACGCGTGAGAGTAAAACCTCGCTCGTTAAACGTAATAAAACAGCTGTGGCGAAACGTCTTTCGCCGATTCGCGCCCATTCTCACACGCAAGTGCTGTAATAAATATTTTTCGAAATCTTTTTCACGCGGCAATCTCGCGTTCTAGCCGACGATAGCTCGCACACTCTATCCGCGTTCTATAAACGGCGCGCACCGTTCTTCGACATTTCAAAAGGGAAAAAAAGAAGGATCGAATTATGCTTTAAAGCTTCGCCAGCGGCGTGTTAAACGAAGCAACTGAGTAGAAAGAGAAATGAAGAAAAAAAAAAAAAAAAAAAAGAAACCGAGTGTCTTCAGAACAGCCAGAAATAGCTTGGTAAAATAAGTATCGAACGTATTAAGAATACGCGAAGCAATTGAGAATAATTCCGCGAATATAAATCTAAAATTCGAAAGGAAAAGAAATCGATAAGAAGAGAAGAACAAAGTATTAAAAATATATATAATGATCGAAAAAGGATGGAAAGTGGCGATGTGTCGTAAAAAAAAAAAGAGAAAAGAAGAAACAACGTTCCTCGATCGGATCTCGAAGGACTTCGCTGTTGAGTTTATCGATCAGCCATTTGAAAGGCAGAAACGTAGGGAGATCTGTCTTCTTACCTGGTCGACGGCTCTCTGAAGGATCTGGCATTTGTCAGTCTTGCCAGAGCTCATGTCCGTGGCGGAAACCAGCTCGGCAAGCTCGTCGATAAACAGGTTCTCCTGGTTCCGTCGTCTTTTTTCGTTAAGGCACTTGTTACTGTAAACAATCAAAATTGAACAGATCACTGGATCGTTCTGGCCATCTCGCTCGGTAATTCTTACTAGGTTCGGGCTGTTTCTCCTTCTCTCTCGTCTTTTCTCTCTACGTTTCATCGACATCGTCCACGTGAAAATATTACGACTGTACCATTGAACGCCGATTAAAAGAAGTCTTCCACTCGAATCAAACGTCACGAAATTTACTTTGCCAGAGGA